>BMAO01033041.1:0-19600 GCA_019973975.1 Trichonephila clavata
TTCTTTTCTTAAGGTAAAAAATGGATTTCGTTTTGACTATAAATTCGTAATAATGAAGTAGAAGTAATTATAAATAAATTTAAGTGATAAAGGAGATTTAAAAAAATTTATCATTTTCCCAAAGCAGGAGGAATGATAAATTTTTCATTCCTCCTGAGGAATGAACAAGGAGGAGGGGGCTCCAGAAGGTTCCGGAACTCCCCCCCCCCATCCTTGATTTTTTTCGATTGATTATAATCGTATGTATATAGTGTGTGTATTTCTGGTAATTCAACTAAGTGCTATGTTATTCGAATTAATTGGGACAAATGGGAAAAAACAACTTTATCAAGACTCTTAGCTTTTATATATATATATATATATATATATATATATATATTATATATATCATTTTATACCTTAAGTTAGTGCTTCGCAAACCGTGGGGCGTGCCCCCTAGGGGGGGGAGGTGATAACTCTACGAGGGGGGCGAGCATATTTAAAGGTTGAAATTAAAAGATTATTTAAGAAAAATATTTATTTATGGAAAATAAAACAAAATACATTCTAACATAATAAAAAATAAAATTCACATTTACACTCATATAATACTTATAAAATGTATAAGTACTGCGCAATGTGTTTTATAATTAATTTAATAATACTAAGTAACAGAAAAGATTAATAGTTATCAGTGACCCCATGAGCTTGTAATATGAAAAACTACATCCAAAAATTAGTATTTATCTTGGTAATGTGCACGGTTTATAATCAATCCCTTAAATGCCGATTAAAAGTTACTCGATTCGCTCCTTAATGCCACCGTTTTTTTTTTTTACGTAGGCGCGCGTTTGTGATGTATTAGGAGGAGGGAGAAGAAAAATAAAAATAAAAGAACTCACCCGAAATAATTAAATCCTTCACAAACACTGTCATAGTTCTTTTATTGCACTCCAATGCCTTCGGAATAATTTTATGGATAGTAGTGCACAGAAAAGATCGTACTTCGGAAAGACGTATATATACGTCTGGGGCAATTATCACTTTGGTTGAGTGAGACGTTTATCTACGTCGGTGGCACTTAAGAGATCAATGCCGGGACGTAGCTTTAGTGTAATTGTATAGTACTATTGAATTCAATACACTGTTATTGTGTGGAGGGGAGCGCGATTAAAATTTTTATCGAATATTGGGTCGCAAATAGTGAAAGCTAGAGAAGCACTGCCTTAAGTAGACTGACAAATCTCTATATTAGTACAAAGTATGTCTTCTTTTAGTAGAAATGACCTTTTCAACCCGTCTTGGCATTGACTCCTCTAGAGTAGCACACATGTTCTTGATTTCATCATTTAGGAAACACACTATAACTAATATAGCTCTTTTTATCATTTGCTCTGTTGTGCGATTCATTTTAGCTAAATGATTCTTGAGAATAGGCCATAAGTTCTCAATAAGATTTAGTACTGGTGAGTTACCAAGGCAATCGAGCACTTTATTTTATTTTCCAGCCTAAAAATCTGGAATAATTTTCGAAGTGTGACAAGGGCCAAGTCTCATGTCGAGATGTTTTTTCAAATGTTTCCATGAATGGAACAATTTATAGCGTAACATTTCTATGTATTTGATAGAATTCTTGTCATGCCTTTCAGAGGAATTAAGCTTCCAGTGCCATTTGCTGTAAACAAAAATCCAAAACATCTGTTTAGAAAGGGTATTTTACAGTCAATTGGATATGATCAAGCAGCAGAGTTTTTACCATCACTTCTTCTACTATATTCCATTTCTATCTTTGGACAAATTAAGATGTTTCATGACTGAAAATCACGTTCTTCCAATTGTTAACTGTCTATGATCGGTATTTTTTGGCCTATGCAAAGCGTTTTTTATCATTTTTTGAGTTAAAAATTGTTTTTCCCTGGTCTTGTTGCCTTATGGCAGTGCTTCTCAAACTTTCACTGTTTGCGACCCAAATTTCAATCATATTTTTATGGCGCCCCTCTCCATACAATAATAATGTATTGAATTCAATAATAATGTATTTTGACGTAAACCTACAATGCGACTTTAATTATAAACTGTACTGTTTACACAAGCCTTTTCAATTTTGTATATGACAAGCCCATGTGGGTCACTTGCAATTATTGAACTTCTTCTTAACTTACAAAAGAATTAAGAATCAAATGCATTGTGCAGTACTGATTCATTTATAAGTATATTATATCATTGCAGATGTGTGTATTTTTTATTATCTCAGAGCAAGGGCGGATCCCCAAGTCTGGACCCCCAAAGCACTAGATTTTTTTCCGATTAATTAAAATCCTACGTATATAGTACGTAAAATTTAATTATTTGTTATTAATGATTAATTTTATTATTTAATGCTAATGATTTATTCAATAATTAATTTTACACTGTTTTTTGTTCGTGAAAATAATCAAAAGAATATGTTGGGTGGTGTATTAGAACGTGATACGAGAATGGTTTACTTTTGACCCTTGACCCCCTTGAAAAGTTCTTATGTGTGCCACTGCCTCAGAATGTATTTGGTTTTGATTCCTTTCAGTAAATTAATAATTTTTTTAAATCTTTTATTTTCGACTTTTCGATATGCTCGCGACTTTTCGATTTCCCCGGTAGGATTATCACGCCCCCTAAGCAGGGGCACTCCCCACAGTTTGAGAAACGCTGCCTTATGGCCAACTCACACAAGCCTTTTCCGTACAGTTGAGGTACTCATTTCAACACCATAACCTAATAAATCCCTTCGGAGGTCTGTGATTGTCTTTCTTCGATTTATTTTTCTATTTATTATTAGAATTTTATTAGTTCTTGGAGTAGTTTTCCGTTTATGCCCGCATTTTCACTTTTCTTTTTGGAGACGATGATCTGGAATCCCGAAATGTTCTCTAAGTTCTTGAAACACTTTATTTGTCCACACCAACTGCAATAAATATATCTCTAAGAGTCATAGAAGTGTGTTCTTTAAGTACAATTATTTTAGAAGGCTTTCTCGAAGTAACATCTATATTTGAAGAATCAATCATAAGTAACACGTGTTGCACAGAACGCAAAATTATAACGAAGGTTTCACAACTAAGCTAACCATTCACTAAAACCAATCAAACAAGTAAATTTTAGTAAATGTGGATCATTCACACTACTTCGGTTCATCACCGGTAATTTCATAGAAACTTAAACAAGAAAAGGATATTTGTCCCAATTAATTCGAACGCTATAGTATTTGGGTGCTTCTACGTTTCGCCTTTGCAAATCTCCCCAAGTAGGCTTCATTGGCTACAACATACAAAGTAAACATAAAAAAGTTTTATAAATGTTAGTTTTCATTGATTTTTTATCAATTTTTGATGTGTTCTGAAAAAGACGTTATTGATAAGACAAGACAACGAGTTGTTTTGAAAATGTAGCTTTGGTAAAAGTTTATCAGTGGGAATATTCCATTTGGAGTTGTTTGTATCATTTGTGGCGACTTTTTCGCTTGTCCCGGCGAAACGGAAGAGTATCAATATTTGTTATTAATAATTTATTTTATAAATAAATGCTAGTTATTTATATTCAGCGATTTTTTTTCTGTTTTTTGTTCCTAACCATCAATATATCCAAAGAATATGATACGAGAAAGGTGGATTTTGAAGCCATAACCCCCCCTCCCCCCTGAAAAATTCATGTGTGCACCACTGCACCAAAGTATCAATAAGGTTCTATAATTTTTATGAAGAAAAGAAAAAAGAAACTATAGCATCTAAGAAATTATTTACGCATAACACATCACTCAATAAGTCCCGGGCCTAACATATAGATGGCGCTACATTCTAACTTTCTTTAGTCTAACCTAGTAGTACTAACTTTCAAATGGCACGTATCAAAAGTTCGTGATAAAATCTTGTTTAGTAGAAAAGTTACACAGACTTTAATGAAGCAACTTTTGTTTGGTTAAAAGCTATGGATACAAAAGAATTTCGTGTGTTACATTGCTTTGTGATGGAGAAAAACACTGTTCAAGCAAAACAATGCACTTCGAATTACTTTCCTACCTACCGTACAGTCCAGATCTTGCCCCCAGGGACTACTGGCTTTTTGTAGACCTTAAAAGAATGCTACAGGGAAAGAGATTTGCCTCAAATGAAGAAGTGATTGACGAAGTTGAAGACTTTTTTGAGAGCAAAGACAAATCGTTCTACGACAAGGATATTAACAAATTTGAAGAGCGCTGGGCTGAATGTATCATTCTTGAAGGGAAATCTTGATAAATAAATTTCAATTTTGCCTAAAAGTTGTTGTTTCATTAGTTAGGGCCAGGGTTTATTGAGTGATGTGTTATATTAAAAGCATATTTACTTTTCTAGGATATAAGATTGGTTACATACATAGAAAACTAGACACTCTTCACTGGGTATTTTATGATGCTGTATGAATATATATTGTTTTTACTTTTTCAGTATCTAAGTCCTAGCGTTAAACTTTCGATTGCATTGGAAAACATTCTTATAGCCCTCCTGTCCTCATCCCACTTTTCGAGAATCTGTAGTCAACAAAAGAAACATGTTTGTCAAATTTCAAGTCTGTAACTCTAATGATTCAAAAATGATAATACATTTTTATCTATAAGGGCTCTGTAGTTGTAATAGTTCAAAAAAGGGAATTTTTGTCAAAATCGTCTCTGCTCCCCTCCCTCTTCAGAATCGATTTTTACTCAAAAATTTTAGCGGATCTCTGTTCAACAAAATAAACATACCTGCAAAATTTCTAGTCTGCAGATCTAATAGTTCTGTAAATCTTGTGATGAGCGGGCCGCTTTCTCCTTTTTTCTAGAATTTAGGAAAATTTAAAAACTTTTCTGAATGCTCTAAGTGTTTTCCTCGCACCAGAATTCGTTTGTCTCACATTTTGCTATTTATAAGCAGTTAAATGAGGCACATAAACGATTAAAGTATATTGTTTTTAGTTAGTGTAATAATTTTTATAATTGGTTTTCTATTGCACCATATGAAGTATAAACAATGTTTTTAAAAACATAACTATTACAACAAATATATTTAAAAAAATATATATGCAATGGATTTTAACCAATTAAAAACCAAATTAAACGAAATTTACTATGCATTTTACGTGTCTTGTACATTTTTTACAATTCCACGGCACAATCAGTACTTAGTAAATTGACGAGCCATTCCATTGCTTAATTGTTTGCAGTACATTGAATTTTTTAACTATTTATAAAGTAAATTTAGATAAACGGATCCTCTTCTGTGAATAAACTGTTTAAATTAATAAGTATACTGGAATTCAGATCGTTAAACACAGTTTGAATTAGGCTCTTCAAATGTGGATGCTCGATTCCAATTCTTTATATATGTACTTATATATAAAGAATAAATAATATAATAACCTTCTTTCGTTTCTTTATATATTTCTTATATAGTTATAAGTGTAATACTAAAATGTTATATAGGAATAGTATCACAATATATAATATCATAATGTACCGTAAATCCGGCGTATAACGTGCACCAATACTTTTAAGCTGCAATTTTTAATTTTTAGGTACATTTGCAGTACAACGTGCACCCTCATTTTTACGAAAAACCTGAAATGTACGGGAGCAATGTTCTTATGTTTTGAAGTTATTTATTCGAAGTATTGTTACGAATTTTGTACAAAATAGTGTAAATAATTTGTATTTTAATGTGTAATTCATTTATATTACTTAACGTTATATTTATTTTATGTTAAAATTGTAATATTCACAAGCAAAGTCATCCCTTAAGCTATAATGGCGATTTGGGTACATGGCAAAATTTTGGAAAGAGCCAAGTTGGCGTAATTTTTATCGACCTATTTTGGTGACTTGACGACCATCTTCGGTGATTTTGCCACCATTTTTGACGAGTTCGGGACCCTCTGGATTCTTCTGGAATTTGTTGGAGAAATCCACTAATTTCACTATTTATGATACAAGCGGATCTTTCTCGAAAGATCTGCGAAAGATATAAATAGAAAGACGCTCACCGAGGTGAATCAGTATTGTTTTGACCAGAGATTAGTGATTATTGTTTTGACCAGCGATTAATAGTCTTGCCTTGTCCGTTGAAGTGATTAGTGATTACTTCGACTGTTGAACGAGTGGTTGCTTGTGGATAATATTTTACATACTTGTATTTTGGACACTGGTAATAGTGTCTGAGTGCGGTTGAAGGAGTGAAGACCTTTTGATATTTATTCTGTGAATATTGCAGCGGAATCCTGTATTTCAAGAATTGATTTTCGACAATAAATTCTCACCGCTCAAGGGGTCTCAGGGGTGTTAACTTTCTCCAGAGAGCTGAAAATATAAACAATATTCAAATACATATAACTCTTTGAAATTAAAATTTAATAATTCGATTCTTATACACATTATTTATAAAAGAATGGGGCTTCAGAAAAGTGAAAAATCTTAAAAATTATAATCATAATTTTAAAAATTATAAGCATATGAAAATAAGAAATATTTCTATAAGAAATATTAATTAAGTTCTTTACGTTGCGCATGCTATTTTATAAAGTAGTAGCTTTAATTACTAGCAATAAGTTGTTTTATAAAGTTAAATGCATCCTTATTACACCGTATTATTTTTAAATAAATAGAATAATAAATTATATTTTTTTAAAAATAAAAAAATATAATTTATTATTTTTTTTAAAAAAAAAATTTAAATATTTTTCAAATACTTTGAAATACAAAAGATATATTATTCTTAAATTACTAGGGTTTAAAGAGTATGATACATTTTATAATTCTATAAAGTTTTATGCATCAAAGGCTACTATTTTAGGATATAGCATGCACGACGCAAAAATTACTTAATATTTATGACAAAATTATTTCTTATTTGCATATGCTTATAATTTTTAAAATTATGATTATATTTCAAACATTTTGTACTTTTTTGAAACCATAATCCTTTTTAAATAATGTGTAAAAGATTCGAATTATTTAATTTGAATTTAAAACAAGTATACCTGTTTGAAAATTGTTTATGTTTTCACCCCTCGAGACAAAATTAACACCCCTGAGACCCTTAGGAACTGTCTTGTTCTTTGTGATTGATTTACATAAAATCCTCGAACCCCGATCAACATAAGTGTTATCCCAAGCCTTAGGAAAGCAAGTGCACTTATAGATCTACAAACCTTTATGTTCATTTTTTAAAATTAAATAGTACTTATATATGTGTACAAGTATTAATTTTTTCATGCCCATATTCTCTTTATTTTTAGAGCTATCTTTTTTTAATACCCGGCGTATAACTCGCACCTGTAAATTTCAATCATTTTCTGTGTTAAAAGTGCAAGTTATAAGCCGGAATTTTCGGTATATGTTATATTCGTACGTTATTGCAGCGTTTTTCAAACTGTGGGGCGCGTTCCCTTGGGGGGCGGGGGCATATTGAAAATTTTAAAACAAAGATTACTTAAAAAAATATTAATTTACAGCAAGAAACAAATTACAACAAGTAAACAAATTACATTCTGATATAATAAAAAATAAAATACACATTTACACTGATATATTACACTTATAAATGCATCAGTGCTACACAATGTATTTTATAATTAATTTAGCAATACCAAGTTAAGAACAAATTTAATAATTACCAGTGCACCTATGGGATTGTCATATATAAAATTATAATAAAAAATTAACACTTATCTTGTTAATTTGTACCGTTTATAATTAATCCCTTAACTGCCGATTAAAAGTTACGCGATTCACTTACCAATGCCAACCGTTTTCCACGTAGGCTTGCGTATGTGATGTATGGGGGGAAAAGGAATAAAGAAGGAAATAATTCTGAAAAAGTATATCCTTCGCACATATTGTCAAGGTCATTTTATTGCATTCCAAAGCCTCCGGAATAATTTTTTGGATAGCAGTGCACAGAAAAGATTGTACTTCGTAAAGACGTATATATACGTCCGGGGAAATTAACGCTTTGACTGAGCGAGTCGTTTATATACGCCGGTGGCACATAAGAGGTTAAAGTTGTATCGTAGTTTTAGTGTCAAAGTATAGTATAATTGAATTCAATACATTGTTATTGTAAGGAGGGGGGGGGCGATGAAAATTATGATTGAATATTGGGTCTCGAATATTGAAACTTTGAGAAGCACTGCGTTATTGTATTACAAAAATTGAAACTAAATTTCTAGCAAGTGTCATTATTCCGTGTTTTAGGGTTCCAAAATCGTATAAGTAAATAACCTTTAGAAATGAAACGTTATATACTGAGTAAGAAAGATAATCATTAGAAGAAAATTGTGAATGTGTATGTGTAAGAACATAATACATAATTACACGATTTTTAAAAAAAAGAGTTCTTTAAAAAAATTCTATTAATTGTTGCCATAAATTAAAACTAAATATTTCTGAAAATAATTATATGTAAATCTCCTAACACCCCCCCCCCCCCAATGAATCACAGATATTTGTCTTGGCTATAGAACAGAGGTCGCCAACCTTTTAGCCGTGGCGAAAAATCAATCTACTAATGTGATTCAGCGGGCCCCGCAGTAGAACATTTTTGAAACAATTCAATCTCCGCGATAAGGCATGCAGAATTAGAGAATAGTGGGGAATAATATAGATATTTACAGTTTTATTATATATTAATTTTGTATCATTTAAAAGTATTTCTAAACGTAAAAATAAACAAAATAAAAAATATAATTATTTCTTCAACAAAAATATATAAATTAAAGTTGTACATATATTATGCATTTTAAATATATTTATTAAGACAACATAAAAGAAATAGACAACATAAAACATAAGTATTTCCTTTCATTATAGTTAAATAAAAATTTTAATGTGCGAACCTTGTGCTTGCACCGCTCTACTTTCATATAGCAAAATCAAGAGTATAATTTGTGACTTTCAATTTGACATGATTTTGAGTATTCAGTTGTTGAACAATTTCTTTGAGAACTCGAAATATTTTTCGCATGAGGAGAGAGAGAGAAAGATGTTTTTATTTATATATGTAGAACTAAAAGTGGTAAGCAGAGTTCAATTAAATCTTCGAGCAATGACATTAAATTATTTACAAAATAGCTGTAAATTTATCTTTAAGATTTTTTTGTAATTCCGTAAATGACAATAATTCTGAAGATGTTTGTCAAATAAGGTCCACTACAAACTTATTAACTTCTCTATCCCTTCAAACGTTTACAAATTTGTATAGTAGGGCAGAGTGTCGCTGAGAATTTTACGGCGTAGGTTGCTAACCCCTGCTATAGAGTTATGCGCTTCAGTGGAAATATGGCGTTTAATCTTAACCAGAATTCGTTTCGAAAGTCTTGAATAAACAATTATCCTAGTCAAATTTTGCTCTCACATAAATTCAAACTTTTTTCTATATGTATCTGATTATATATACCATATATATTTCTGAATATAAACCGTTTCGTATATAAGCCGAGAATTCGTTTTTTCTTCAAAAATTTACCACGAATTCAAAACGCGTACATAAGCCAAACTGAAAAAATAATTTCAGTTTTCAATAATTTTTAAACATTTTATCATGAGAACGAAAATGTTGTCGAACGATGAAACATTTTCCAATCATATTGCTATAGAGTAAAACGCCAGACGTCAACGCGGCTATAGTGTAACATTCATCGCCTGTGCTTGGCGATCAAAATAGTACCAAAAGATTGATAGAGAAAATCATCCATAGATGAAAAAAATTAGTTTTTTGCATGTTTCATGTTTTGTGGGTGAAGAAATAGAAATTGTATTGCCAGGACTGTGGTAAGTGTTTCTGATATTGAGTGCTTTAAGATAAGTAAAAAACCATTAAAATATCGAATTAAAAATTTTAAGAAAAGCTAAAAGAGGTGTGGGTACCCTCTGTACACCTAACGAGGGATCAATCCTCATTGTAGAAATTATACAACTGTTCAAACTTATGGCTCAAATTGCCTTATTCTAAAAATTTGTCGTTTGTGCACTTTCTTCATTTGTTCTTTTTTTTCGCAAAATTTGTTCTTGGAGTTCCTCTTCAGTTAAATTCAACTCTCTTTTCACGGCCCATTTTTAGTAACTATACCTTATGCATAGATAAATTTATTACATTACCTCAAAAACTTTTTTTTATTTATAGACATGTTTTGTACGTGGTCTATCCTCGCATATATTCTGTTCTCAGTTGTGCTCTGTTCTATCACGAATAATACAAACAGGCTTCTTCAGTTTTCAGATACGTATTTATGATCTAGTGTTGTATTAACTTTTGAGTTTCAAGTAGTTGATTGAACTAAAAATTGAGCATTATTGCCAGTTTGTAACCGTAATATTGAACAGGAGTTACTGTCTTTTTATTACTGTTCTCGTGTTTTACAGAAATAAATAAATTTATTCTCACGGAAAACTTTTTTTTATATAGAGAGAGAAAATTCTGCCCCTTTAAGAAAATCCATTCGTATATATATATATATATTATTTGTATTGGCGGGAAACATTAACCTGATGCTGTTTTCACGAAATAAATTTTATCATCTTCTAGTTTTATTACATTGATTTCAACTCCATACTAGTAAGTAGCTATTAAATTTTGTTGCTATATATCAGGGGTTGGCAACGTTTTAGGTATGGCGTGCCAAATCAATCTACCAATAAGGTTCAGGGGGCCACAAAGTAGGCCATTTTTTAAACAATTCGATTCTAGCGATAATGCATGCATAATAATTTTGCGTCTTTTAATGATGTTAACATGAAAAGAAATAGCATGAAATATACCTATCTCTTCAATAAAAGTTTTAAATAATTAAAATTGTACATATCATAAGCATTTTTAAACATTTATTAAAATAAGAAATAGACAACATAAAATATACAGGCATTTTCCTTCATTTTACTTACACCAAAAGGTAAATAAAAATTTGAATGCGAACCTAGAGCTTGAACAGCTCAAGTTTTTGAATATTTTACGAAATAACTCAATAATGTACAAAATAGATGTAAGTTTATCTTTAATTACCTTTCAAAATTTTTCGTAATTACGTTAATGTTCATAATTCTGAAGATATTTGTCAAATAAGGTCCATTACATATTTATCAAGTTCCATCCACTCCAAAATTGACAAATTTGTAGAGTAGTACAGAGTGCCACCGAAAATCGCACCACCTGCCACGTAGCACGCGTATCATAGGTTGCCGACCCCTGTTATATATTAATAGTATTGCGTATTTTATTTGGTAATAATTAAATTTCTAAAAAATCTCTTCTTTTCCCTATGGCCCACTGTATAAGCAAATAAGAGGTAAAGGTTGACTAATCACAAAACTATGTTTAAACCTGCAATCTTGGTTCCTAAGGCCAACAATTTGCTATTTGTACGACTGTGGCTAATATTTCTTACTATCTGGACTGGTTATACTTCGGTTTATAGCTATTTGTATACATTATTATGGATTATACGTATATTTATATATATATATATATATATATATATATATTATAATAATTCCCAGCAATTTAATCTTTAATACCTTTTAATTATCTTTGGTCCAGCCCTTCAGGACCCACGTTTTAATAATAAACTAGCTAGCCGCCTTACGGCGACCTTTTGAATTAACTACACCTATCCACCCACCTATATAGATCGTATGACTTCCCACTTATTATAAATACTGAAATTTCTGGAGACCCCCCCCCCCCTTCTCTTCTGTCTTTGTCTTTCGTCATGTAATCGGTTGCAGCTTGGTTTTGTGTCTTCTTATCTGCTTCTTGTTATGTTGGAACGCTATGTGTTAAATATTCAATAAACTGTATTTACTATTTCAAAGGACTACTTCGTCAATGCTATCAAAAATAAAACATCAGTCGCCTTAAATAACATTATTAGGAAATCCCTTCCAATGGCCACGTCATATCATGTACATATATATATTACAATTGAAAATTGAATTTAAATTCAATCTTTAATGATATTTTTTGTAAATTTATTTTAATTTTATCTCAATATTCCACCAACATAGAAAACACAACAATGAATTGACTGTTCATAAGTTGCTAAAAAAACCTACTTTAAAAATTTAAAATGGAAAATAAACTGGAAAAATGTTTTAATAGAAAACAATCATGTACATCTAATGTTACAGTCAGCTTTATGCAAATAAAGTGATAAACAACAGATATTCATTCCATTTCCTGCTCTAATGAACAATTGCGTGAGACCAGAATGTTTCGCCTCAAACAACGTAGCATTTCATGTAAAAAAAAAGATGCATATAGATTATCGAAATGTAATCTATAAAATGCAATACTGTTGACATTCTTTATGAAATTATTGTTTACTAATGTAGGTTTGCGAACAATATGTAGTTGTTATATTGTTGTATGTACGCAAAACAATGATTTTGAAAATAAAAAAGTTTATTTCGTGCATTTTTTAGTATTTGTTCAGGTGATAGAAAGTAACGCAAAAGGAAACACTTAAATAAATCGATTTTTTAATGTTGTTCGTAACAAAAGAGTTAACTTTTTGTTAGGAAAATAAGTCCAAAAGAGTAATTATCCTTATTTATGGTAATGTTTGTATCTCAAAATGGTATGGAAAAAAAATATTTTTTAAAATTTGACTTAGAATTGATAAATATTGATAAATATTTTATCAATATTAAATCGATATATTTTTAATTGATCATATTAATAATTTTCAGCTTTTAAATAATTCTTAATTATTACAAATATAGCATAAAAGAAAAAATATCAATAAAAAAAATGTTGCGTGGAATGTCACGCGATAGAAGTGAAACTTCTTTGGCGACGTTGATCTAAGTGCAGAAATGCATCTAAATATATTAAACTGCTGGGGGAACTTATTAAATTCAAATAAAATTCAAAATTCATTTATTGTATGAAAATAATATTTTTATTCAATTTTCTACATCATCATTTTCCAAGAAAGAAACAATGGGTTTGTGGTAACTGAAGTAGGATATGAAAATCCTCGATTGTAGTCGATCAAGAAAACGTGAAAAAACTGCATCAATCGTGGTTCCGTGTCTTGTTGTTCCTTCTCTAGCATCAGTGTTCATTGTCAAATTCAGTGTTCGTTTCAAAAATTCAATGAGTGGTCTTCTGAAGCAAAATTAACATTAAAGTCTCCAGTTAAGGAAATTGGCTTTGTATCATCATCGGATCCAATGATTGCAGAAACCTCTGGTTAGATGAGTCTCACACACAATAGCATTCCCATCATCAGTCATTAAACTCGGCATTGAGAGAATATTTTGCAATGTTTTTTTCCGTGCTCGATATTCTCTCATGTACTCTGATCGAGATTTGGCAGTAGCGCTTGATGAATTTGCACTATTTTTATGTTTTTTTAATCACTTTTTCGACTGGACTTTCTGCTAGTTTTTCTTTTCTTTTTCTTTCACGAAACTCTTTTCCTCTTTGTGCATTTGATTTAGTCATTCTGATTAGAATCAATAATAATTCAACGCAAATGAAAATTAAAACAAATTAGCTGCCGAAAACATCACCATGTGGCCAACAATCTAAGGAAATATTTTAAAAAGGTACGCTTTTTCTGCAAGAGCTATTTTGTCTACTACACCGTAAAGCAAACATTGTAACACATATAACCGTTGACAGATGTTCCCTGGTCTGGTGAGAAAAGGGGGGGGGGTCGACCAATTGGAAAGGTGGGCAATCATCCAACTTTTTCACGGATATGATGCAAGTCACAGGGTGTCCCCCGTTCTCTTTTCCTCCCACTCGCTATCTCCTCGCCATCGCGACGATTTGGAGGGGGGATGGCGGGGGAAATCATTACTTCCGTTCGCTTTCTCCCTGTTACGCAAAACTGGGCAAATTTTCCACTCACTCCGTGAGCAAAGAAGTTTCACTTCAATAATTTGGATTATAACAAAGTTCGACTAAAACTATAGTATAAAAGGCATTACTCACCCGCTTCAGTATTTTTTCCGTTACATTGTGTAACCAAGATTGTTTTTGAGATGAGTTTACACAAAGAGCTGTTTAGCAATTGGATGTCGTCACTGGTAGCATCTTCCTTTGAAGAAGGTATTGACAAGTTGGTTTCCCTATATGACAAATGTCTGAACAATGGTGGTAACTTCTGGACACGCCTCGTATAGACAAACAATTCACCTATTAGTATTTACAAACAAAAATTTCCCCTAGTATTTAACAATTACTATAGTATTTACAAGCAATTCACCTATTAGATTACAAGCAAAAATTCACCTTTAGTATTTACAAGCAATTCACCTATTAGTATTTACAAGCAATTCACCTATTAGTATTTACAAGCAATTCACCTATTAATATTTACAAGCAATTCACCTATTAGTATTTACAAGTTAAAAATTCACTATAGTATTTACAAAAATCACCTATATATTTAAAGCAATCACCTATTAGTATTTACAAGCAATTCACCTATTAGTATTAAAGCAAAAAATTCACTATTAGTATTTACAAGCAATTCACCTATTAGTATTTACAAGCAATTTACCTATTAATATTTACAAGCAAAAAATTCACCTTTTAGTATTTACAGCAATTCACCTATTAGTATTTACAAGTAAAAATTCACCTTTTAGTATTTACAAGCAATTCACCTATAGTATTTACAAGCAATTCACCTATTAGTATTTACAAGCAAAAAATTCACCTTTAGTATTTACAAGCAATTCACCTATTAGTATTTACAAGCAATTCACCTATTAGTATTTACAAGCAATTCACCTATTAGTATTTACAAGCTAAAAATTCACCTATTAGTATTTACAAGCAATTCACCTATTAGTATTACAAGCAATCACCTATAGTATTTACAAGCAAAAATTCACCTATTAGTATTTACAAGCAATTTACCTATTAATATTTACAAGCAAAAAATTCACCTTTTAGTATTTACAAGCAATTCACCTATTAGTATTTACAAGTAAAAAATTGACCTATTTCATTCACCAAATTTCAGGTATGTGGGTGTAATAGTTCTAAAACGGGAATTTTTGTCTATAATCCCCCAAGACTAAGGTCGATTTTCGCACAATCCATACCAAGTACATTTTTACTCAAGGAAAGAAAAATGCCTGCCAAATTTATGTATTTGGGTCTAATAGTTCCGGAAATATTGTGGCCGTTATAGCCAAGTGGTCTAGGCATCGGATCATGGCTAGCGTGTCGTGAGTTCAATCCCAGTACCACTGAAGACCCGCCGTGTAGGGGAGCGAAGCACGTAAAATCTGTCAAGAGCTCAAACGTCCTCCCGTTGGTTTGTTGTGTTAGTTAGGAGAGGGGGTGCCAGCTCAGTTGTCGTCCGCGTCACTTGACCATGGTTCAAAATTACGCAGACCGTCGCCAAAAGAACTCGTGTAGCTGAACAGCGCGACGTTAATATTTACTCACTCCGGAAATACTTGTGGTGAGAGTGTGAATAGATTTTTGTGCTATATATAAAGGAAAAAAATACGAGCATTACAAAGTTATAGTTCTTTAAACTGCGAATATTACACATTTAAATACAAATCCTCTTATAAATTGATAATTCCCAATTTATTCAAATTTGTCTAATCAGTGAAGCATCAAAATCGCTTAAGATACTTCTTTTCATTTTAAAACTTCATTTCTTTTTAAAAAAAAAAAACATTTTTATACAAGTACACTTCAGTCTCTAATTTATACTTTTAAAATTATATGAAGACACTGAGGCTCAGTCCCTCATTGTTCAACCCGTTTTATATATTTTGGAAATTATATCATATTCCCTTTCCTCATTTAACGTTACACTGTATGATAAGGCGATACAGAATAGACACACTAAAAGTGTTAGGGTAGTATAAAATATGAAATAACACAAAGAGTAAATAATTATTTTCCAAATGGGCTGCATTTTGGCATACAAGCCTAAACGGAATCGGCAAGTCCACCCAAGAGTGGGATCCACTTCTGTGGTGGCCTCATCTAGTGGTAGCTCTCACTACCAAATTTTTGACGCTTGAATTAATTTTAATTCAAGCTCTCATCGGATGCTATATATCGTCATGATTTTTTTTGCCGGGTGTATCAGAGTCAAATTGATACTCAAGGATCTTTTACATGCTGCATAAGTATATGATATGACTGCCTCGATTTTCGTATCCAGAAAATCTATCAACTCCAGCTGTCCTCAACCCTAGACTTACGATCAACCTGGAATTACGCTGGACTCAACCCATCGAGCAAACGAATAATTAGAATTAAGGAATGGAGTGTATATTGTAACGAACTCTAGACCCATTATGAAATTCTGGGTGGCAACGCGGACTGATCCGAGGTACTGCGCCTGCGCTAGTGTCACGTTGGTGTATTCGGGGATTGTTTCTCAACGACAGAGGTCGGTCATCTCCACCAGCAAGCATTGTGAGAGATTGAAAAATCGGAGAGATTCCTCTGAGCTCTACCAGCGAGCTGTGTGAGAAGGTTTTTTGTAACTGCCGGAAGCAGATATGTTGGATGCCATCATGGCCCATTTTTTAGTGTTTTCGCTAAAACTCAATCATTCGAGAGAATTATTTACCTAAAATGTTTTTCGAATAGATGTAAATATTTGTATACATGTGTCGTCCTTTGAATTTGTAACAAAAACATCTAAAGCATCATTCCAGCTCCATATTTGAAAATCCCAGGACATTACAATATTAATTTTATAAGATACTTCTAAAGAAGAAATGTGGAGGAAAATGTGGAAGTCCTGAGGAAGTGGACGCACAAACTACTTGTCTTTAACGAAACCCCAGAGAAAAAAAATCACAGGGCGAATTGTCATCACAGAATTTGTTCTTGCATAAGCAGCCGGCATCCTGGAACTGCTTCACCCACCTGCTTATGTTATGCCGATGCGGTGGTTCTTTACGAAATTTTCGTGCGAAAATGGCTTTGCACAACAGTTACCGAGGAGGTTTTGGCATATTCGAAAACGCAGTAACGCTTTCTCCTGCATGGACAACATTTGGATTAACAGCGCCTCTAGCGGAGAGATCGTCATTCGATAATTTTCCCCTGTTGCCAAATAAAACTTGTATATTTGTAGTTGCAGAATAAATTTGTTTCGGCTGAATAAATCCATTACGGCAGTCACACTGCGTTATTCTTTTTGTCCCATTCAATTTGAAACACCCTGTATATAAGAGTAATAAATTTCCTTCATTCTGATACCTCTGTTATTATTTCACCTTGTCGGAAACTTATTTTATGCTATTGAAGACCTTACTTATCAATCGCCCCTCGTAAAATTATAGCTGAAATCTCTACCTCTCTCTATAAAAGATTTAATGGTGCTGTAATAAATTTATTGCGTACTTTTGCAAAAATGCCAACGTTCAAGATAACTCGTCAAGTAGACAACCCCGATATCGCAAGAGTCGTACCCACTGAATTGACAACCATGTGCTTCGTTTTCAAGTATTGTCGTTGCGACAGTATCAATACGGTTGAAAAATATCGCAACGATTACCGGGACTGTAATCTTTTTCGTGAGAAGAAAGGCGTTGTCTCATACGAAGACTTATTAACAATCAACGGAACTAAATGCTCAACTCTCCAGGAAGCTGCAAGAGCTGCAGGTTTATCAAAATCTGAGGGTCTTATCAAGGAAATGTTGGGCATTGCAGCTTTAGTGATGAATTTAACTGAAGACGAACGCCAAGAAACAATAATGCGGAAAAAAACAGAACAGTAAATAGAACAAAGAAAATTAATAAAAATTAAGTTTCATGATGAAAAATATTTGTCGTAATGAAAGGTATCAATCAAGAAAAGTACCCAAAGTAAGTTTAAATTTTTGAATAAATTGAACCAAAAATCAAAATCATGTTTTTAAAATTTACTAAATTGCCTAAAAAAGCAATTTAAAAATTATTAAATAGAAATTCATTAACCTGTAAGGAGATATATAGAAATGAATATAAATATTGGATTCCTATAGACAAAATACAAGGTTATTTTAAATCTTATTGAGAAATGTAACAGTGATAAATACACAAAAATAAGAAAATATAATCTTAAAATATTCAACTCAAACATTTATTAAACAAAAAAAAAAAAAAAAAAAATTCCGTGAAAAAATTGGAAAATACAAAATTGAGTTTTTTTGTTATTTTGTATCACGATACGAAATGTTTAACAATGTATTACATTTATTCGGAAAAACACCAGTAAAACAAGAAATATCAACGTGTAACCAAAAGTGTACGTGACAATTCAAAACTGACTTAAAGTTGTTCTAGCATACTTCCTGACTATATCAAAGTTTTCTTTTTTTGCACTCCTTATTACTAGTAGATGTACATTTAAGTTGACTGAGTACTTACGGAAACGGTGATTCTGAAAAAGTTTACAAATGAATAATTTTTTGATGTGTATATTTAGTGACAGTTGTGTGTGTGATTTAGAATATACATATACAATTTTTTAAGCAATATAGTTACAAAACTAGAAGACAAACAATTATTGGCATGGCCAAGTAATTGTAGCGCGTTTTTCACATGTTGTATTTTACTACATGCAACTAATTAACTTTTTACTAACAAAAAGTAATACTATACTTAAAAAAATTTTTTTTTTAATTATTAAATTTAAATATAATTCGGCTCATCTAGGGCACAAATGCGACCCAACGCCGAAAACCGAAAGCAATCGGTTGCTTATTGACTGAGAAAAAGGTACGACAAAATATGGAACGAAGACGAAATTTGCGTCCTAATAGCGCTTTTTTTACACTACGTGAAAAACGCGCTAAAAATAATTAAAATGAAATTTTTGGCGAAAAAAAAAACGAAGAAAAAATGACACATTTCAAAACATTCTCCTTTCATGAAAAATGTTTCTATTTTTTACCGCGTTTTTCATGTAGTGTAAAAAAAGCGCTATTAAGACGCAAATTTCGTCCTCGTCTACGTCTTCGTTCCATATTTTGTCGTACCTTTTTCTCAGCCAATAATTAACCGATTGACCTCGGGTTTTCGGAATTTGGTCGCATTTTGTGCCCTAGATGAGCCGAATCATATTTAAATTTAATAATTTAAAAAAAAAAATTTTAAGTTTTTTAAAAAAAAAATTTTAATTTCCACCCCCACCCCCCGCGCTTTTTTTTTAAGTATAGTCCCACTTTTTGTTAGTAAAAAGTTCATTAGTTGCATTATTGTAAAATACAACATGTTGAAAAACGCGCTAAAATTATTTGGCCATGCCAATGATTGATATCTTGTTATTATATTTTGCTTGTATATAGCTAGAACTTCTATACCTGGGTTGAACTAAATTTTTTGAAAAACTCTCATTACTTCAGAGTTACAATCAACTGAAATAATAATCGGTGTCTTTCGTTGAAATTTCTCTACTCTCATACAATAAAATATGAATAAACCCGCTTTAAATTAAGTATTCAAAAAATTAGTTTAAACTCCGGGTTAATTAAGTTCAAGCTACATAGAGGCAAAATATCATTATTATAGAAGCATTTTTTCATAAAAAATGTTTTGTAAATATGTCATTCTTTCTTCAATTTTTGTCAAAAAATTGCATTTAAATAATTTTTCTTG
>BMAO01033042.1:0-19189 GCA_019973975.1 Trichonephila clavata
ACCGGTGTAAAACGCAAGCTCCAATCCGCATAAAATAGTTATGGGCAAGAGTAGTATCTGATCAGTAAGAGTGGCTTGTTTGGCAGCAGCCAGTAAACGCCAAAGAATAGCTTTGCAATTTTTTTCTTCTCTTTCGTTTTAACGTCATTTTCTAATTTGTCCAGAAATAGACCCATCAAGGTAGCAGCAATGATAGCACTTAAAACATACATACTGACCAGCAAGTAACGTTTATCATCAGACGGAGGTTGGAGATTAGGATTCGTACCATTGCCATCAACATCTTTTTCGAAGTCAATGCCACATGTAGTACTCGTATTTGTGTGGTTCACGATAGGAATCATGGCAGGACGAAGAATGTAGTAAGATACTAGATTCCCCCAAATTTGAGTGTTCTCTAAGAAAAACGACAACAAACCAAAGAATCTCGCCAAGATAGTTTCCATCGATTCAGTCAAAGTTATTTTCTGATATCTAAAAGACATCTCGTTGACATAGAATGCTCCAGCGGTATTGAGAGGTCCGATGGCAATACCCATTAATATCGAACATGGCATAATGAATTCGTAAGTTGGATTAAAATTTGATATAAGGTAAGGAACACTGCATAGGAACATGAACACTATGGTTCTTTTGCAACCAAAAGTCTTAATGAGGAATTCAGGTAAAAGTAAAGAAGATACCATTGATGCGGCATAGATGGCTGCTTGAGATTCCATGCCAATGCCTTTAGCAGAGTTCATAGTGCTCTGGAGATTTGACAGGGACTGGAAACCCAAGAAAAAAATGAAAAAGGAAGAGTTCAGCACAAGAACATTTTTCACAATTCGTTTCTTGCTCATTGTTTGATGATCACGGGGTCTCAAAGCGGATAAGAAAAGACTTGAAGAACCTGAAGGATCACTGTTGATGCTGTTGTTGCTGATCAATAAAGGCTGGGTGACATTTTCTTCTACATAAAAAGCTGCGGGCTCCTCTTCCATCATATTAAATCATCTAAATGTAGAATTCGATCTATCTGCTTCAATTAATGCAGAAATTGAACTAATGTCAAGAATAGTGAGCATTACACATTGGTAAAAAAGTCACAACGAATTCCACAAAAATGGGAAAGAAAAGAAAAGAATTCTCAGTTTTCAAAATAAAGCCAATAAACAATTTAACAGAATATTATTTTCTAAAAGGAAAGAGCACTCCTACAGCATTGAATATCTGACCAATTCTCATAAATTTCAAAAGCCAACTGCTTTTATAAACGAAGACAGTTCATTTTCCAATGAACCGTTTATTTACCAAGCTTCTTTGTTGACAAACAGCTAACACGGCTGACACTGACGCAATCCGTTATTCTACTGATTCGTTCGTACCAGACCAGAGTTGAAAGAAAACCAGAGGTACAGTAGAGAACTTTGGCAGTGTGCCAGGAAATGTCGCCACCCGTTTATGAGCTCAAGTTGTTTTTTATTTTTACTTTCCTGAAGAGGAATGACGTCACGTTCGCCAGTGAAATGCGGAGGCAACAAATGGCGTTTCTACCGTTTATTCAGGTGGATCAAAATGTCACTGTTCGATTCGCTTTTAGCAGGTAGAAGGTTTAAAAAATAAAAGAATCAGAATAATTGAGAAAAAGAATAGAGCAAAGTTCAAATCGTACCAGGTGGTGTAGAGATCCTTGAAACTGCGCTAGATATTTTGAAAAATATTATAAAAACCAGCTATATACTTGATCTTCTATTTCAAATGCCATTTTAAAAAGCTTTCGAAAACTATTTTAATCAAACTTTACATCAAATATAGATATTTTACATGAAGCAATTCAATTGCAAAACGAAGTAATAATGCCTTTGGAACATATAATTGAAATTGAACTCCATGAAGATTAAATTTTCAAATCATCTGCTGTTTGTCAGAGAAGGAAAATCTCTTCTTTAGAGAGAGATATGACATTGTTAAAATCATTTTACCTCTATAAATATGCTAACTAACAAGGATTAGGCTTACATCATAATTTTAAACTAATTATAATTCAACTGTGTATCATAAAATTTTGACTGCTAGTAACTTAATTTCCTACTTACTAAATATTAACGTATCTAATATTTTGTTTGTTAATTCCAAAAAGTAAAAAGATTTTAAAAAAATTACAAATACATGCAGCTTGATGAAAGAGAAAAATAAGGCACTGAAATGCTTTGAAGATAATAAAAAATCTTTAAAAAATTACTTCAGCAACAGATTAAATATTTTCCAAAAGAATATTCGATTTCACTAAAACTTATTTTGTCAAAACTTTTCGAGTTTAAGAAAAAATAAATATTGACTCTCACATTTGTACAGCTGGTTATTCAACAGTATTAAAATTTTTAAAAAAATAAAGAAAAAATAAATCAATAATTTTTTTTATTAACTTTATACATTCTATATTGAAGGAAAGTAGATTTAGATGTTAGTATACAGTCGAACCTCCATATTAAGAACCTCTATATTGCGAATTTTCTATATAACGAACTTTTTCCTGGAACCAAGTATATATCACGATTTTCTTCGTAAAATAACCTCTCTATAGCGAAGTATATTTTCTATATAACGAACTTCTCTTGTGTGTGTGATTCAATTTTTTTTCTCCCTATTTTTGAATTGCTTCTGAACATTTCAAGTTGTTTTCTCTTTTAAAACATTTTGTGGTCATCATAAATCTTGAACTGTTTTATTAGGTGCCTAACTCGCCGAGAGCATTAGAATTCTGGGTATTTCATCCAAAAAAGTGCAACCTTTAACCCGTAGTTCACTGAAAACTTCTTCGATATCCTCTTTCACCCTCAATGGAAACTCGTATCCGTGAGCTAATCTCCGTTCATTTGTAGTGTTGATCAGTCGTACTGGTAACTTCGTTTCTTGTAGCTCAAAAATGTCAAAACGTTACTGCTTGATCATAAAAGAAAAAAATTTAAATCTCCAGAAAGAGGATAAGGGCGTCAAGAAATTTTTTTTTACAGTTTTCTCTCTTTTTTTTCTTCTTTTTTTTTTTTTCGATAGGTAAGATATATAAAATAAATATATCGTTATTTACAAAAATGGCGAATAATTACTTTCTTTTAAAATATAGAGTTTATGATTTCAAATTTGTTTTATGTTGTTTGTAAAGAAAATTGAAAGATGAACCTCTATATAACGAAATTTCCATATAACGAACTTTTTTCGGGATTTAGCAACTTCGTTATATAGAGGTCTGTCTGACTGTGTTTTAAATTTTATACTGATTTAGTACCTTCAGGTGGAAACGGAAAATTTTCCCCATAAAAATTTTTAAAAGCCATACAACTTACCATTTTATTGGTACTTACGTATTATATCTTCAACCAACTTCTTCAAATCAAAAGATGTCGCCAAGTGCTGCAATATACTGCCAATAGAGGATACTGTTTCCGCATATGTTCTAAAACGGCAATAATAAAGATGATATTTGGCGGCATTTTCTGAATTAGTGATGTCTTTTCGGTTAACAAAACTGGTCGACGGTGCAATACGTAAGTATTCATTTTATTTCATGTTCTTGAAGGAAACTTACAAGGCATAATAACGATAAGCAGTTGCATACATCATAATTTCAAGGAGCATAATCCAATCAGTTGAAAGAAAAATATTACGACTCAAAATTTAGATCAATGAATCAAATATTTTCTCAACCGAAAAAAAATTTTTTTTTTTGAATTTTACAAAAAAAAAAAAAAAATATCCCGTTTCATGAGGCTTATTTCACTTAATGTTAAAGATCAGGACCTGAATACGCGAAATAATTTTTCGCGTATTGGAAACTGGTCCGATATTAGTATTACATTTCGACTTTATTAAGCCGAGTCTTCTAATATTATAAATTTCTAGCTGAATTAATCCTTTTTTCCCAGTACAAGATTATTTCGTGTACTAGACATCTAGCATTAGTACAGCTCACATTCGTCTGAGCTGAACTGCTAAATTGATATTTACATTTTCAAGCAAAAAAAACTGAGTATTCGTAGATTTTATTCTAGATTTTGAAGACACGTAAATATGAGTTTCAAAATCACAAACATTGAAACCTTCTTAATTATTTTTTCTGTTCGAATTACAATGTTTTTCTATCTTAAAAATGTGTTTTAAGCTTCTTTGTGCAGGTTATTTCAAGAAAACGAAGACAGCCTTAAAAATCTGCTTAGAAGGAAAAAAAGAATGCCAGGAAATTTATTCAGTTTCTTACATATGTCTGACGTAACTTATTTTTATCAATATCGAAAACAAACCCATTTCTTACGATGAAAGTTATCTTTTCTGTCAAAACTCAAGAAAAGTTTATCTTTGGAGTATTTCCAAATACGAGTAAAAGGGAATGTCACTGTGGTGATTACTAGGTATCTCCATCATAAGTCTTAGTCCTTTAGCAATAATCAGTTTTGATATCGTTTGAGGCCGTTATACCTTATTTTATTTTATCCTAGTTTTACCCTGTTTAGTTTGTTCTTTAAACCTTACGGAGACTAAGTTTGGAACCACGATTTTGAATAAGCATTTGAACAGGGACAAACCTAGCAGATGTCTGCGCGTGCATCGCACGCGGGCGGCCGCATATAGTTCTATCAATCACAAGCAACTTTTGTTCAAAATTTCTGAAAATAAAATTTATAATAAGTCTAATAAGTATGTTGCATTTTAAATAGTTATTGAAAAGTCAAAATAAGGCCCGATTTCCCGATAACATAAGTTATTTTAAGGTATCCAACTACCTTAAAATAGTAAATTTCGCCCAAAATTTACAATTTCTTTATGATTTTATTTTATAGACCATCTTATTAGCTTTATAAAAAATACCAAGTTTATTATTTTCTGTTCTTGAGAACAAAAACTACAAGTGTTTTAGTAAAAGCAGATGCCTTAAGCAAGATGTCATACTTTAAAATACGTTTTACTCGAAATGTGTGTGTGGTTTTTTTTAAATACTCAAATGAAGACAGCGATTTCTAAAAAAATTTTGAAATTAATTAAAACTGCTACTTTTTTGTGTGCGTTCTGTATAATAGTAGAAGTGTTTTCCCCTTGAGATTCATCAATCACTGTTTTATTACAAAATTTAAAGTCCTAATGTGAATATAATCGCAGTTATTTTAAGAAATTTCATATAATAACTAAGATAAAGTGCTCTAGTTTTTGTAAAAATCAAAATATCTCTTATCCTGAAGGTCCTTTCAAAAATGAATAATAATCAACACATCATTTTTAAAAAATTGAAAATTGTTTATAATACAGAATGGGCCGAGTTTATGTAATTTTTTTTGTAAATTTTTACCAATTTTTTCCCTTATTAGTAATAATAATTTCTTTTTAACTTCTTAATTTTTGCATATTTTTCTTAAACCCTTTTACTTAAATCTAAAAAACACAAAATGAATCCCCATATCTTCATTTTTTTTTTCTTCAAAAAAAGTTGTCGCAAGTAGTCGGATAACTTAAGAAAAATAAAATGTTAGTGCGCAATGTGTTGGTCCACATACACCATTAATATCTACTCTTTATATATATCCTTCATTAGGTAGCAAAATTCTTCGCAAAGGCGGAAAATTCATTAAAACTTTTTTTTTTCTCTCCTTTAATCAGCGGTATTGGCGTTGCATCGATGCATTACGAAGGGTGTCTGAAAAATTATTTTTGCGAAAATTGCTTCACGAAAATATCCAATAGGGTTAATATTACCTAAGATATAGAAATGTTTAAAGCGATATGGTACCCTAAAAATTATTAAACTATCGAAAACATTTGTATTGGCTTATTTGATACCCCGAATCTTTATAAATATGCCTGCAAAATTTCAAAGCTTTACCTGCATTTTTCATTAAGTAATGGAGCAATGTTTGATGACAGCACCTACCACGCCTACATTTCAGATTATCTGCTAGAAAAGAGCCTGATAAAAAATGAATTAATTATTTTTCTAATGCGCATCAATGAGATTGATATTATATATGCAGTAATAAATCATTTTACGAAGAATTGTGCAATTCATGCAAAAATTCTAGTTTATGAATTATTTACTGAAGATCAAATGGATTTGGTCAAGATTTAAAAGTTGTGCGTGCTTTTTATGATATTACTAGCTGACCCGACACACACACAAACGTTGTTTTGCCATATAAATTATTTCTAGAGAAAATTTTGGTAGTCAAATAAAAATTAACTAACTCATTGTAAGTGTGTGGGATGTGGTATATGACTGAAAGAGGAATGGAGCGCTGTGAACGATGACGGTCTATAAAAGTAACAAAACACTAAACATTCATTTTTTGAATTCTTTGTACTTTTATTATTTTAACTAATAAATTTCAAATAACATCTCTATCGCAAATTATGACAATTAAAAAATAACTTTATTAGTTTCTTAGTGCAATGGAGTGTACGATATTTTTAGTGAGTCCATCTTTAGCCAACACAAACTGGATGGTTTACCCACGCGAGAACATGCCGTGTATAATTGTCCGTGTGAAAAATACAGTGTGCCCAAATCTAAGCCACAAACAGACATCGTTTGGCTTTGTGAATTATTGATTGCCATTGCGAATGCAAATCTAATTCGAAATTGAATCCATTTGAATTCATTTGGCACATCTGTGGGAATAATAGGGATTCGTGATAGTAATGCATCTTCTCCTCGGGACTTTCCAATCAATATGCTAGCTTCGACAACGTTTTTCATCAATTTCTTAATGACTAATCGCGTGCCATTGCACGGCCGTGGCGGGTTCAAATTACGAAACAAAATAACAGGAGATCCAACCTTCAGTTGTAAATGGTACGGTAGCATGCCTGGCAAATCCAATGAGTTCAAAAAACTTTGCTGGATAATTTACAGCTTCGTTTGTATCACAAATTGTATCGATAGATTTGTGTGACTTCAAGTCCCCTGGAATCATTTGTTGTATATTGAAATTCAAAGCGTTGACGTCTAAATTTTTGATGCCAAAATTGCTCTTTCTGCCAGCTACTTATGATTCAAGTATTGTATGTGTATATCGGGAAATATCTGCTCAATAAGAGCATTTTGCGAGTTAATGATTGTGCAGAAATCGGGCAGTAATTTTATGCATCCAGTGTTTTCATGTACAGCTACTTTTCCATCGCCGATATCTAACATTTGTTTTGAGAATGTTTCAGCGGCTGGATCTTGAAGCATTTGAACCTCGCATATCTACTTTCAGCTGTACTTTTTCGAACATTGCGCCACATTGGCGATGATTTCAAGCAAGCATTGATCTCATTAGCGCACGTTGAACATGGATTGACGTGACAATGGTTCAGATGGTGTTTCAAGTTCTGGTAGTTGCACTTTTCCTGACCCGCAACACATCCCGGCTGGCTGTTTTTTAAATTTAAGCGCATTACAATGCGGACATTCCTTGTTCATAGCACCAATTTCCACATTCGAATGCGCGTAATATTTAACATCGGGCTCATACTCTAATGCTAGACGACGGAATGAATCGGTTGTAAATTCTCGATGTAGTTATTGGCGTTGTTGG
Source organism: Trichonephila clavata (assembly GCA_019973975.1). Taxonomy (NCBI): domain Eukaryota; kingdom Metazoa; phylum Arthropoda; class Arachnida; order Araneae; family Nephilidae; genus Trichonephila; species Trichonephila clavata. Next base: position 7,545 of record BMAO01033042.1, read on the forward strand.
TCATTTTTTCTGCGTGTGTCAAATACGAATCGACACGCTTGTCTTTGTTCTAATCGTCTTTGTTGATTTTGTTCAACTCATGCCTCTTGTGATTACGATTCTCGCAACTGCGCCATGTTCACATTCACATCTTTATTATCCTGTTGGATTTGCTCACCTGTTCTTTGAGCTCTTCGATTTCACATGGCTGTAGATTTAGTCGTTCGATGGCCCAAATCAGACCTTTGCGTCTGGCTGGCATTGTTCACTGTACAAAGCACACAAATAGATCAAATTGAAGTACTTAATGCTAGAAAACAGTATACTGATAAAGTATCTTTTCTTTCATTATTTTACCTATAACTTTCACAATTATAAAATACGTATATATTTATCTTTTAATTGAAGGATTCCCGAAAAATTTGCGCGCACTGAGTATTACAGTTTTATTAACTGTCGTTTAATAATAAATAAACTAATAAATAATAAATAAGAACTCATAAATGTCTGAAAATATTCAGAAATGGCTTCTACAGGTAACACAATATTTGTTGTTGGCGGGAGAACGGGACACTGTTTGAAAACTATTGATTTATATGAGATCACTTAATTAACTGAACTTAAAAACTATCTTGACCAAAATGGCAATAACTGATCTCGTGTCTTTTATTTGAAATAATGATAACAAAGTAAAAGCTATTAAGTTTTTCGCAAATATTTTTGATATTTTTTTTTATAAACGCATGCGATATATGAATTTTTGAATTTAAGATATGTACAAAAATAAAAAAATAAACTTTTCACTCGCCAAATTTGGTGATTTTCGATTTGTTATAGACAGCCCTTTTGCAAGGGTAACTTATGGGTAGGTTGATTTAAACGGTGGAACAGAGAAAAGTCACATCTGGCTCGAAACCGATTTTCGACGCCAAACGAAATAAACGACGAAAGAAACAACACACAGAGTAAAACAATTGCGCCTTTTAAGGTTTTCAATTAATATCTTTTAAACTAATTACAATATCGGAATGAAAAATAGCTTACGTCTTATTCTCATACCTACTGAATATACGCACAAAATTTCATAAGAATCGGTCTGGCCTTTTCGGAGGAGTTTGGTTACAAACACTGTGACAGGAGAATTTTATATATTAGACTAGCTGCATGGCCCGGCGTTGCACGGGCTTTTACCGAGAGTATAACTTAATCCCCATGTTAATTTCCTCCTTTCTTTCTGACGCCAGCACTTTTGTGTGGGTGTGATGCGTACGATGTGAGTGCGTGTCATGGCTTTCTCGTTTAACATTTTCAAATTACGAAATTTCACTACTATTTTAAATTTTGAAGTGAAATTGTGGAATTTTTTTAAATGTTCGACACCGATATTGATTCATTTTAGAAAAAATCATAAAATATGCAAAATATCATTGTTTTGTAAAAATAAAGTTTTTTTTTTAAATTCATAAAAAAAGATAGTTTTTGGCATTTTATTTTTTTAATCACTGATCCTAAATGATCAATGAACTTTTTAAAAATCATTTTCATTTAAATGCATCGATATTCATTCATTTTAGAAGGAATCATAAAATAGGCAAAGTATTATTGTTTTGAAGGGGGGGGGGGATTCGAATCGTGACGAAATAAATGATGTTTGGTATTTATAAATTTATTAAATCACTGATTTCAAAAGAGAAAAGTATGAAATTTTTTAGCTTAGATGGTTTTACTTATCATAATTATAAGAAATCCATACATAACGATTGAAAAATTTCGTTTAATGATTTACAGGAAACAATACTACTTTATTTAAAAAAAATATTTATTTAAAGCAATACATTTAAATGTATTGCAAATAAACTTATTTAAAATAATGATAACGGAGTAAAAATGCGAATAAATTTTCCCCAAATATAATTAATGCAAAAATTCTTACCGTTACCTATTGAAACAACTGTTTATTTCTTTATTGCGTTGTTTTTGAGTGTTAGATTTAAAAAAAAAGAATTTTGATACACAGGGCTCTCTCAGAATTAGCTACACCAGTGGTGAATCCCGAACTTTGCAATAGGTGGGACTAAGTGACAACCACTAAGTCGAATTCGTTCAAGTCGGTGATGTAATTTCGCATATAAATACACATAAATTATTTTTAGTAGGGGACGGATATGAAAGAAAATAATTAATTAATAATTGGGTGTAATGAAATCTTAATTAACACAAATATAAAATCGCAAATCGAAGTTACTTTGATGTGGAAGGTTTCATAAAATCTAAACAATAGTTTGTATCTTTCACAGCATTCAGAAATTTATTTTTTATTTTTTATTCCTTATTTGACCATTGTGACTTCGTCACAATGGAGAAAGCGCCTCTATTCATAAATGTATCCACAGCCGGGGAACACGTGGCTTTGGTGGTATTGTGTTGTATCAGACAGCTGGACCGTCGGCGACGGTGTGTCTGGCGGACACTATGGGCCGGGCATTGCTGCATTATTTTTATTCATGGGCAGTGATTGTACGTCTTGAATGCTGGCGCCTCTGCAGGCGGCGGCGAGGTGTTTGAAGTGCCAGATGACAGCCGGGCCCTTGTCGCCGGGAACCTTTGAGAGGGACCGGACTTTTGTCATCTCTGCACGAATGGATGATGTGCAGGACCGTTGGTGCCGGGTGCAAAACCCTGAGGTTGGCCAATGGGGATTGATGAGGGGCGTGGAGTGAACCCGCCCCTAGAGTTTAAAAGAGTGGACTTCGGAAAGAGAGGAAGACTCCTGATAGACTCCCACGAGAGATTCCCGTAACTGAACCCTGCGGACGGAGGAAGGGACTCCGGACAGACTCCGACGATAGATTCCCAAGAGAGAAGCCTGCTGACGAAGGAAGGAGCAAAGGGAGACTCCGGACAGACTCCAACGAGAGATTCTAAAAAGAGAAGCCTGTGGACGAAGGAAGAAGGGGAGGACCCCGATAGACTCCGACGATTGACCTGCGAGACGTTAGGGACGGATATAGGAAGCAAGCACAAGGCGTGAGCCTCCGGATCCATACCGACGAGAGACTCCTGAGGCGGTACCCAACGGGCGATCGGAAAAAGAAGCAAGGAGCGGACCCCTAGGCAGACACCAATATGAAACAGAAATAGCTGGCTGTATCAAACGAACACTTGTAACGAATATTTTTTCTCTATCTAATGATCTTTTGAATGTTGTCGTCAAATAAACATTTGATTAGATCACAGTAATAAGGCATTCTTTAATAATTAGCTTAGCGTACACCTTCAATTTATTTCCACGACGTTACACCATCAATTCCATTAGATTAAACTTCTTTGCTAATTCACGAATTTTTAGTTTTGTATCAAAGTCTTTAATAATGTTTAGTTAACATTTCAAAGATAAAGTTTTTTTCTTTTCTTGTTTGGTGCAAAAGAATCGGTTCTACTTCGTTTGGGTGACATTCGAGTCAGCCAAATTTTTGAGCCTCTCAAAAATTTGAGTAACAAACACATACACGATATACGAATTATAGCATGTAATTACAAACACACATTCCATAGACAAGAAAAAATAACACAAAATAAATAATTATGGCTAAGCATCGATTCCGCGCGATACGTTCGAAGATGTATATTAGCGAAACAGGAGGCGGGGAGTGAGTAATCGAGCTGTGTAGCGCTCAAACAAACGACGAATCGACGGGATTTAAAAATCGCATAACTCCGGGTTCGCCTAAGTCGAGGTTTTTCTGAACATATAAAATTATTTCAAAAATATTATTATAAGAAAAAAATATTTAAATTCTATTTTTGGCAAAAAATGAAGAAAGAATGACAAATTTTCAAAACATTCTCCTTTTACGAAAATTGCTTTGATAATAAAATATTTTGCCTATATATATCGCTAAAACTTCTCTACAGAAACTAGGCTAAGATTCTGAATCACATGATTTTCAGAGTTACGGTCAATTGAAGTAATAACCGGTGTTTTTGTTAAAATTCCTCTATTCTGAGATATATATTAAAATATAAATAAACCCATTTCTAAATTATATATCTCAAAATTCCTGTGGATCGGTCTCTGTATAGAATAGTCTAAGCTATATATAGGCAAAATATTAATATTATAGAAATATTTAATAAAAGGAGAATGCTTTGAAAGTTTGTCGTTCTTTCTTCATCTTTTGCCAAAAAATTGCATTTAAACAATTTTTTATGGTAACAATATTCTTAAAACAATTTTATATTCATATGTACTCTAATTCAACTGAAACTAAATACCGAAAATATTATTCTTTTAATTAGATATTTTAGATATTTTTAAAATTAAATATTTTAATCATATTCTTAATGCAGTCTGACACTTGGAGCGTCTTTTTCGCTTATTTATCAGTAAATATTTTAATATAGGATGCGAATAAATTGATGATACCAAAATTTAATTTATGTTACAAATAAGTTCATAATAATAATTTAATATAGAATAAGATGAAAAGTTCAAAAAAAGCCTGGTTTTTTTAATAACATCTCTCTTTTTTTTTTTTTTTTTTTGTCCTTTTTCAATTCTTACTATTAGTTCACTCGCTCTTACACACTCACACACAGATATATATATATATATATATATACAAATAAATAAAACTGAAGTGTCTGTTTGTAATTTCAAATTAGCAGCTTTTTACTAAATGCATTTTAAGGTATATACGGTACTTATAACAAAAAATCAATTTTTTAAAATTTTTGTCTGTCTGTCGGTCGGTCGGTCTGTTTGTTCCGGCTAATCTCGGGAACTCTTCTGGTCCGATTTTAAAAATTCTTTCACCACTGGAAAGCTACATTATCAGCGAGTAAATATCGCCAAGTTGGCTAAGAAGTTCTCTATTCCGACAATCCCAGATATTTTAATGCAAATTTTTTCCCACTTTTTAAAGAGGGAAACGAAATACAGTTTTAGCGAATTGTGCGCGCCGTGATATTGAAAATTCTATGGTAATATTAATTGACAGTTTCACATAAAAAGTTTTGATTACTTTAGTAGTTTTGATTAGTTTGATTAGTTTTGAAACTATTTATTAGTTTTAATTTTTTTAACCTAATTATACAATATTCATATTTTGCCAAAAATTTTCATTTATACTGAACCTAGATATTTTACATGGAGGTATTACTTTGAAGATATATACTATGGAGGCATCCATACCATGCACTCGCCGAATAAAATTAGGGAGCTTTACGCAATACTTATTTCATCTTCGGTCTTTCTAATCCTCAAACCTTTTGGAATAAGTACAAAGATTACATGGCGGAAGATATTTTGCGACGAAAAACAACCAAATATGCCTTTCAATGAACATATGTACAACGAAAGAGTTTTCAGAATGGTTAGGAAGAAGCTATATGGTTTTGGAATGATTAGCCCTAGACGTGTGGACGGAAATGGCTTCGATAATGAAATTACTTGGGAATTAAACTACGATTTTATAGCATTGCAACATCAAGTAACAGAATTTATCCCTCAATTAACTCCAGAACAAAAGTACGTTTACGCAAACTAGAATCCGGCAGTGGTGCACTCTTTTTTCTCGACGCCCCTGGAGGAATCGGAAAAACGTTTTTGCTAAGCTTATTATTAATGACCATCAGAAAAAACCAAGAAGATAGCAGTTGCTATGGCTTCTTCTGATACAGCTGTAACTTTTCCTAAGAACGGTCGTACTGCACATTCCGTTTTAAAATTATCGCTTAATCTTGCATTTGAAGAATCATTCATATGAAATTCCAGAAAAAATAGCTCTCAAGGCAGGATGCTTCCACAATGTAAGCTTTTAGTGTGGAATGAAAGTACGATGTCTCACAAGAAAGCTATAGAAGCGTAAAATCGGACTCTTCAGGATTTACGAGATAGTACAGATATTGTAGGAGGAATGTGGTAGCTGACATCAACGCGAGCGGAGCTGCAGGTAAAAGCTATATATATATATTATATTATATATATATATATATATATATATATATATATATATATATATATCTTGTTCAAATTTTCAATCGTTAATAAAATATTTTCTATTCATTCAATCAAGTATCAAATAAGTTTTTTTAAACTTGTAGTGGATAACACTGGATGTTAATACAGTTTTTTCAAATATTAATTTATTAATTACCGGTTTTCGGTCAATTCACACACACACATTTGGCGTCGAAAAATGGTTTTTCAGCCAAACTAGCCAAACCGGGTGTGCATTGTTACAACAATGCACACAAATCACACGCTCTTTTTTCAAATCCTATTATTAGTTCACTCTCTCCCTATATATATTTATCTTTTGTTCACATTTTCAATCGTTAATAAAATTCTGTCTATTCATCCAATCAAAGTAGGAATTGACATAAAAACCTTTTTTTTTATATTACTTGCTCCACTTTTGTATTATGATCCTTTTTAGAAATGGAAGGCGCATTTGTGTGATATGTGCTCTCCATTTCTCTGAAAAGTATTTTTTATATAGCAAACAATTCTCTACATACTATATATCAAATATTTAAAACAAATGGTTTCAGTTATGATGCTAGAATTTTAAATTTGCTCTGCAATTCAATCGCAAGTGTAATTGTGAAAAATTCAACGGAATAATTCCAAAAAGTAGGATATCGCATAGAAATCTGTATTAAAATTAAGACACTTCCCGAGTATGTAAAATTTACAAGAAATATTTGTTGAATCTTGGCATGACTTTGAGTACTTTTTTTTTTTGGAGAAAGATAGCAACTCTGTATTCCATAATTAAATAACCTTGAAAGATACACGTATAACACCAAATTCTCCTGCAAAGTAATGCATCTTGAATCTAAATGGAACACCCAGTTTCCTTTTTTAGAAAAATTACGCATCTTTTTTTAGTTTTCTTGTTCATTTTCAAGAAAGTTCCCGTTGTGTGTAATCACATCAAGTTAAAATGCATGTCACATGTATATTTATGAATATGATTGCAACTTATGTTTATGCATATGAAATACACAAAGAAAAATGTTTTAGTTTTTTTTATGCTTTATCTTTTATTTCATCGTTGGGGATAAAAGAACACATAGTCCTGTCGAGCTCTAATCTCCCTTCAGTATATTTTAGATGACCGTGAAGAATTTTCCTTTAACCAATGTTAATCAGCGGCGAACACAAGGGGGGGGGGGTCCTAGAGTTCCGGACCCCCTTAATGCCCTTGAGTTTCTTCTCTTGATGGTAATCCTATATATACAAAACATAAAATTTAATTAAGTACTTGAAAAAACCATTTATCTTATTAGTTAATGCTGATTATTAATTTAATAATTTATTTTTTACTCTTTTTTGTTAACAAAATCGACAAAATCAGAAGAATCAATTGATGTTGTCTTGATGGGGTATGATACGAGTTGGGGGACTTTCGACCATGGACTCCCCCTTGAAAATTTTTTGTGTGCGCTACTGATGTTAATTTTACATCAATTCACACACACACACACACACACAATTTTATTCTTGAAAAAGAGCTCGGTTTTTAGAAGATTATATTAAAATTTAATTTTTAAAGAGTTTTTAAAAACAAATACAAGGTGTATTAGATTAATATGAGCGGGGCAAGCGTTGCCTATCCGAAGTTGATAAAATATAAATTTAAAATGTAATACGATAAGAAATGCTGAGATAAAAAAAAAAAAGGCTTTGGTTGGGTGTCAAAGATGATTCTAAGAAATGGTTTTAAAAAGTGCCAAAATTCAGGATCAATTAGTATTTGACGAGGCCTTTGAGAATTTATATTTTATGCCCGGGAATGCATTGTTCAGTATTATTTATAAGTAAATTTACAGAGTTGTCAATTTGGTTGTAGAATTTTAGTGTTTGTTTTTTAATTACTTGTCTAAGAGTTTTAATCCGTTTAAGGATTCACGTTGTGAAAACGCAACATTAAATTCTAATTTTTTTAAAACATTTTTCTGGATATTTTTCGATTAAACTAAAATTTAAATTAAATTTCTTACTCTTTAATTGCTGACTTATATTATATTTACTTTCAATTAGCAACATTTTCACAACTAGATAAAAAGATTTTAATTTTAAAAAAAAAAGTGATTTTTTAAAAATCACTTTCATTTTGTTATTTAAGCTCAAATAAGTCTAAAAATTCAGTTTGGAGCAATTCTAAAAGTGCAACCTTGAGGCGGTCCTTAATGGATTAATTTTACTCGCCGTCCAAATGTCAGAGTTTCTCATAAACCATCTAGCATAGAGAATCGTCTAATAATTACATTGTACACTCTTTTTTATTAAAATGGGTTTTTTGCTTCATGTCCCCAAATAGGGGAGGCATAAATCAGGCTGGTATGAGGACCCCTTAGTATAGATAAGTAATTATTATTTTTTAAATAGCAATAAGTTCATCTACACAAAATATCTCAAGAAGAAATCATGAGAAAATTTTCAAATAATAGATAATAACAATTTTGTAAATGAATTGAACTTTTTTAGGAGAAAAAAGAATCGCGTTTTTTAAACTTTCCACTGAGAAAACATTGATATAGAAAATATCGTTTCTTAAATGTTAATGAATTTAATACACTTTGATTTTAACACTCGGTTATTATTAACTTTTAATAAATTTCACCAGTTGAAAGAATGGTGACCCAATTAAAGTTACGAATTTGTGATCACACATAAAGTCGAAAGTCGCTAAAATAATACAAGCATTTGTTATAACGCAAAATTGATTTTTGTTGGCTTGTATTTCACAAATAAACAACCTCTAAGAGTACGTACGCGACTACAGTGTCATTTAAATTTTTCAAAACAATTCTGGGTAAAACATGAATTTCAACTTTGGATCGAATATAACGTGATTAAATCACCCCCCCCCCTAAGGATACTTTAATTATTTTGGAATAATATCGTCATAGGTGAACAACATCAAATTAATATTTTTAGTTGAAATATAAAACTTAAATGTGAATAGCAAATTTTTTTAAATTTTTAATATCTTTTAACACATTTCTTAAAAGCGTTTTAATATACACGATCAAATGACGAGGGTGGCAACAGACCTTACGACTTTGATCTCCAAACGTTTTACACAATGTTTTCTAAAATCAGTTTTAGTTATTAATTGCTTAGTTAATAAAAGATACTTTGATACAAGGGTTCTTAACCTTATTCCCCTCCTGGGCACATCCGTCAAACAGGGAATTGCTGGTTGGCACAGTTCAAATAAAAGTATAATGATTCTTAATATTTCTTTATTTTATTGCAATCATAAGCATCAAAAAAAATATCCTACCCTAAAAAGTAACAAAAAATTTAAAATAGTTATATTTAACGTGATTTTTGGCGTAGCATATATTATCCACTATTTTTTCAAAACCAGGCAGGCGTATAAGATGATATTCTCAATCTTACAGGATTTCGAGCGGACAGTCGTGGGCACACAAAAATAGCTTAGCGGGCACATTGGCGCCCTCGGGTATAGGATTAAGAACCCCTGTTTTAATCGAATAAAACGTTAAGAACAGTTTTTTTATAGGTGTATAACATACTTTTAAAACTAAGTTCATTATTGGTGATAGTAAAAGTGAATTATAATATGAACAAAACTGATAAGTAATTAGCAAACCAATTTATCGGGAGTTAGAATAGTACACTCCTTGATAGCCACAAAAGAATTAAGACAATCTTATAATAACGATTCTCTTGTTGTAGAATAGAAAATGAGTCGACTCTTTTCCTACGTAAAAGTTATCTTTTCGCAAAACTTTCATGAAATTTTCTGATTCTCTCTTGTAACGATAAACAATTTTTTTTAAATAAATTTAAAATCGCAACTACTTCCTGAAAAAAAAATTTCCGAGAGAACATAAAAAGTACTCTGAGAACCAAAATGTTTTAAATCGCAGGTGATTCAAGGCTTTATGATGTTTACGGAAGAAGTACTATTCGAGATTTGGTGATACTTCGCGAAGGCCAGAACTCGAATACGACACCTTTGATATCAACAAAGTGAACATCCTTGGCAAAATCACAGAAATAACTGGTTTGACTTGTGATTCGTTCGGTTTAAATAAATGTTAAGCTAGGTTTACTTTTATTCAAAATCTATTACTTGAACAATGGAAAAGGACTGATAATTTCCATAGGAATTTTCTAAAGCCCAGGTGCATAGGATATTTGATTATGAACTTTTCTTTAGGCAGCAGAAATTCAAGACGATATAGTCAGATCTTATTTCACCGCAATGTATTAATTTCATTGAAAAATCATGCTTATGCAGTGGTTTGACTTTCTCTTGATGAAATAGAATTTCATCATTTAAATACGTAACAAAGAGAGTTTCGAGAAAGCAGCTGTTTCTAGATGCAAAGAGGCAAAACGAAGGAAAACCAATATATGTAAATTAGTGGTCTTGAAATTTTTCCGGGAACTGAGAGACAGATGTGTTAAAGAGTACTAAGCATAACAACTCGATATTAATATCCAAAATTTATACAATAGACTCACAAAAAATCAAATTCAAAATTTAATCGTTCTCTTATTTTGCAAAAGAAATTTGCATCTCTCCACTAGAGAAGAATAACAAAAGTTAATCTCCACTTCAGCCAAAAGGGATGTACCAAATATGAATAAGGATTTATACGTTTCAATCACTACTACATCTAAACCTAATTACATACAGGCTCAGTTAATCTTAAAATAACCGAGTTGCAATATCTCAAGCACGGTTTCCTCAATTAAGGTATCCGACTACCATACAATTGTGAATTTGGCCGAAAATTGACAATATTTCTTATGATTTTCTTTTAATCTTATTAGCTTTATAAAAATACCAAATTTATTATTTTCGCTCACTAGAACAAAAACTGCAAGTGTTTTAGTAAAAGCAAATGCACATCACTTTAAGCAAGATGCCATATTTTAAAAAGCGTTTTACTCGAAATGTGTGTGTGTTTTTTTAAATGATTAATGAGAAGACAGCGACTGTTCAAAAAGTTTTGAAAATAATTAAATGAAATTTTTTATGTATGTTCTGAATAGTGACAGTAGAAGTGTTTTAACCTTCAGATTTATCAATCATTGTTTTATTACAAAATTTACAATCCCTTATGTTAATATAACCAATGTTATATATATTTTAAGCAGTTTCATATAACTAAGATAAAGAGCTCTAGCTTTTGTAGAAATTAAAATATCTCTTATCCTAAAGGTCAATTCAAAAATGAATAACATAGCAACACATCAGAATAGAAAAATTGAAAATTTGTTCATAAATTTATGGTACAGAATGGGCCCCGTTTATGTTATTTTTTGTAAATTTTTACCCATTTTTTCTCACACATTTTAGTAATAATAATTTCTTTTTTATCTTCTTAATTTTAGAATATTTTTCTTAAAATGTACTAATCAATCTACAAACCACAAAAATTCCCCAGATCTCCATTTTTTTTTTAAAGTTGTTACAAGTAGTCGAATGCCTTTATATAATCTTGCTTATAGTATAATCTGTCCTATAGTCTTAACGCGAGAGTTTGCAGCAGGGGTGCCAAACTAGCGGCCCGGTCATTAAATCGGAACACAATAATATGTAACATAATTAACAAGCCGACGCAGAATATAATAATAAGGTAGAATTCGCTAATCGTTTTTTTTTTTTTTT